>BMAU01019646.1:1297500-1341988 GCA_019973935.1 Trichonephila clavipes | reverse complement strand
ATTATAATGCTCATTGATGCGAATGTCAAGAATTTTATGTAATTTTAAATCCAGACATTAAGATATTGATGTAGAAAATATAAAGCGACCATCTAAAATACATGAAAAATGCAGTCTGCTATAAAATGATCTTGACAAACAAAATCCGGCATTTCCACTTACTATGGCAGAGCCGGCTTAGTCAGGGGCGATCTGGAAAAACAGAGAGAGAACCGAGGTTTTGATGGATGCCGCTCTAGCTTTGAAAGCTCCCAGGAAATATTATATATATATAAATTATATACAAATGCAAAAATAAATCTTGTAATGTTCCATACATTTTTATAACAACAAATTGTGGAATTGGCTTCCAATACATTGTTGTGTTTGACAATATCTAAGGTAACCAACCCTACTTTAGATATATTTGTACTACTTTTCGTAACCGTATTCCTTTTAAAATTAATTCGTGCAGCCGAAATACACCTTTTGTACCCTTAAAAATTTATGTTAACTATAACGGTTAATTTTAATTTATGCAACTTGTGAAATGTTCATAATTAACCATTTCCGTCTAAACAGTTTACATGGAAAAAAAAAGTTTGGACTCCCTCATTCATTAGGGAATTATGTAAGATTCTAACATTAAATTTTATTTTTCACCGAATAGGGTCGAGTGGTATTGTATCGTGCTTCTACACCACAGGTCTTGGGTTCTATTAACGGGATGGCAAGGTCGACTCTGCCTTTCATCCTCGCTACATTGGGTCGATAAATGAGTACCAAGCTTGCTTGGAGTCTTAAACACTGAAGGTCTCTCTTCAGACAGACCAAATTGGGACATCTGTTCATGCACCTCAGCGCCCAATGGTCACGTATATTGGGATGAGCATAGTAGTTCCTGGCTCGCATGGATTGTTGTGCCACTGAGTTTGAGTTTTAAGTTTGAGGATTACCTCACTTTGGGGATAACCCTTAGATAAACATGTATTTCCACTCATTTGCAATTAAACATTTTTCTTTCAATTACGTTTATTTCAGAAGGAAGTTTGATTTTTCAAATGTATTTGCTTAATAACATGTATATTTGTGTATTATATTAAAAATTTTATCAATCCAAAATTACATGTTTTTTGCTCCTCTAAAAGCTTTTAGGATTTTAGAACTGATCTTACAATCCATATACGTTTTATAGAGGTATATTTAAAAATGATAAAGACATTTTTACGACTATGTGAGCTTTTATGCCTCGTTTATAAATATAAAAAATTGCATTCAGCTACAGTTTTTAAAATGTACTGAAATAAGTGGAGGAATAGGATACTTACATATTATGAATATTTTTGACTGCAGTAAGATATATTTATATTTCAGTTTCTTTACAATTTGAATAGAAGTTGTAAACCATTTTGCGAATAGTTTGATATTGAATATAAACCCCTAGGCTTTTTAATATTGTAAAGTTGTTTTATTTTGATACCAGCACACATTAAAATAAGGCTCATTTGCAGTTATATGATCAGCTTTAGTGATATTTAAATTTTAAAAAATAGTCTACACGTACGAAAACATTCTTTCAAAACCACACACCACATCTCTCTCATACTATGTCTTCCATACAGCAGGAAATATTTGTGTATACTCAAAAAATTTAATACAGGATACATTTCAAAATGTTAAAATTGTTTTTAAAATTTGGTATGGATACATTGTGGAACTGTCGGTTAACTTCAGTGAGCAAAATTGTTTTAAGTGTACTGTTTTGAAAGACAAAATTAATTAGGGAGAACTTTTCTCACAATAGAATTTGTAACGTCTGAATTGTGTGAAAATGTAGTTATCGATGTGTGACATTTTTCCTTGTAATAAAAGAAACAGAAAAATATGAAATTAACCTTGAGTAGAATGTGGTTAGAAGTACTGTCATGCGCATTTTAAGAAGTATATCCCCCATTTAAATTAAAATTATTGACTGAATGTGAGTTATGTTAATCATAAATGCCGATGTAGAAAAGAAATTTTTATTTAATACAAGAAGTTCGAAAAGGAGAACGCTAGGAATGAAAATTTTGATTTTTTCCGAAAAATATTCAGTTAACATAAAAATATCATTTATATGATTTTAATTAAAATAAATTAAAAGTATTGAAATCTTTTTTATGTTATTTTAAATTAAAAATATAATTGAATACAGAAAGATCGGTTTTATTTCATAAATATAATCATCGTATGTATATCACCGTATGCACCATTTATTGTCTTATTGTTTAAAAAAAAGAGATAGGGCTTTCGCTCTTTTTACCTCATTACTTTCTTTAAAAACAGTAAAGTGAGCGCGTTTTCTTACTCTCATATTCAAAAATGAATACAGGATGTTTTTTTTCTGGTTCAAATCGCAATACCAATATATATATATATATATATATATATATATATATATATATATATATATATATATATATATATATATATTTTTAAAAATGACAGAAAAATAAATTTTCTTTGAAGAAAATATAATTATTTTTCACCTTCTAACACACTATTTATTTTCTTTTTTCCACCCTTCATTTTGCTTTAATTTTACTGTGACTAAACATATAGGGGAAACGACCCAGTTGCACTACAACTTTCAAACAAGATTGCCCAAGGCAACTTGACAGCTAGCTGTAAACGATTGATCTCTTGGTTTTTACTTTACAAATGGACCGAACTGAGTCGTAAAATTATCCCCGTTTCACCTCCCAAGTTTTAAAAGGGGGAAAGGAAAGAAGTATGTTGCATTTTTAAAGCAAATGTCAAAATAAGAGTAAACGCTTTAGGAATAACTTTTCAGGAGGAAGCTAACCACTCAGAGGGTTAATAAAAAGTAACAAAAATGAAATTTGTCTTTGTTGACCTAAATATGTGCGGAGTGACTTAATTTTTTTTATATTTCATAAGATGACTTATGTGGTGTACGGTGGGGGGGGGGGAAAGAAAAGGCACGCATAAGCAAATTATTTAGTAAACACTTCCAAACGTATTTTGTAGCATTTCAAACTCCTCGGAGTATTTTTACTGATACCAGCGCAAAGAAAATAATCGTATTTCGAAAGAACGTATGTATTCATCATGGACACTCAGCGCTTGAGACGGATATATACGCCAGTGGCCGTTAAGGGGTAGAGTGATATTTCATTACTTTGTTCATGAATACATCGACTATCATTTTGTTTGAAAAGTTAGAGAGTAAGGAACTGGCACTAAAAAAAATTATTCAGAGAATTAAAAAAAAAGTTTTATGGTAAGAATAAAACTATTATTACATACTTTATCTTAAAATGCATCAATGAGATGATGATAGATACATGAAAATGTTTAACCATAAAACGAATTTGTTAGAACTTCTATTAAATAGTTATATATTTCCTGCATTTCTGGGCTAATATAAAAACACGATAAAAATATATTATAATCAAGTATTTTTTTTATGGAAAGTTTATTTTTACTTTCTAAATACCTTAAAGTTAACATTCTACTTTTACGAAGATATATTTATTCTGAAAAAAGTCCTTAATCAGCTCAATCGCGTCAGACTAACCACCTGACCCGTACATCTCATGCATCTCAGTGTCCAAGGTCATGAAAATTGAGATGCGCATAGTAGTCTTTTTCCCTTTATGGGCTGTTGCTACACTCAGTTATGTTTTAGTTCCTTCTTCAATATGTGAGAGTTGGATACATAATTAATTTTATAGCACATATTGTATTTTCTGAATGTACGTAAGAAAGCTGTTATATTTTAATAGTATTGTGACGTTCCCCTCTCGAAACGAGTTTCACTCTTTCAGGACAATACTATTTCAAGACAATACTAGACTGAGTTTTGGTGCACCTGCAGCTGGGGCTCATTATCGTTTATTTAGAGTTTGGACTTTGGTGCCAGTGCGTCTGAACATACAATTGTCTGGCCATACTACTGTTTACGAGATCGCTTCCGAGGCAGCTGACTGTCGCCTTACATACACAATGGAGAATTGACCTCAAAGGCCGTAAAAAGGCGACAGTGGGCCGAAGGGATTTGGCCGTCGGAGCATGTGTTGGATAACTGATGGTTTGTGAAGAAACCAGGGGAGAGGACTATTGGCGGATTATGCACCAATGGGCTCTAATGAGTTGAGGTTCAAGGATCGACTCATATGGGCCCAGCAATGAGAAAGCGTGAGGGGGGAAGAAATGGACTGTCCCTGATGTTTTAAAAGGGCTGGACAAAGAAAGAAAAGAAAGAAAACAGAAATCGAAAAAGACGAGGGCTGGCCACATTCGGAAAATGGAAAAGGAGGATCTCGGAGTTTTTGGACCGTGATGCTGACTAGGAGTCCTGGACGCGAATAAGAAAAAAACGGCGGACTGTACCGAGACAAGCTGTGGAGAGAGCGACTTCAAAAAGGGGCTACCATACTGGCTAGACACAGTGACAATTAAATTCTAAATCTAATTGAATCCAATTACCCTGTAGGAGAAAAATTTAAAAGTATTTTTTTTTACTCCCACAACCTTGCTGTGCTGTTATTTTCGTATGCTACCTTCTCACGACGTTACAGTATTTATAAATCTTGGGGAAAAAAATATTCAAATAAGAACAAAACATAAAACATTTGGATGCAAAGAAATATATTTTTGATTTATCTTTGAGTGGTTCCATGCGTGAACTTACATTTGAAAATTAATTTAATCATAAAGAAAAAAAGCGACTGAAATTTTGAAAAAAGATAAATATAGAAAAAAATTAAACATCTATAATAAAAAAACAAATGCAAAAAATGTTGTTTTATTTTTATAGTATAAAGACAAAACAGAATTTATAGCATAAAAAGTAATATATTTTACTAAAAAGTCAATTCCTACTAGGTGGTGCCATCTGTTGCTGCTAGTTGTAACTTCGTCAGAAATAACGCAGAATAAATTTAAAATTAAAAAATAGAATTTAATTAATAAATTAATAGTTAAAAAAAACTGTATTAACACCACGTGTCATCCACTACAAGTTTAATAAAATTTATTTGAACTTGAGTCGATGAGTACAAAGTACTTTATTAACGATTTGAACAAGGTATATATTTATTTTGGGAGAGTGTGAACTAGCAAAAGGAATTGAAAAGCAACTCAAACAGAAGCAAGCTTAATAAATGCTGAATATTATCATTTAAATAATAAACCGTTATATCAGTTTAAGAAAAACTTATATTTGCTAACAAATTTTGAAAGTTAGCTCACACTAATATAAATTTTTGTCAGAAATTAATACTGAATTAATACTTCGACTCATTTTAAGAATAATCACTTCAGATATTTTTAAGCATTTAATCTTTTAAAAAAAATGGTGTACGTATCAGAAAAACTATTACGAAAAAAAAAACCTGCTGCTTCATTTCAATCAGATTCTTCATGTACACAATTGTATCTTTATAAAATGAAATCGGTTCATTGTATTTTATTTTGTTTAGTTACAAAAAATGCATTTTTAGCAAATTTAAAAAACATTTTTTTTTATTTCTTACCAAAACTCGGAGGTGAGCTTCAGATCTTCAGCTGATTAGGAAGAAAAATCATTATTCCTTTCTTTTATAATATTTTTATTTCGGTCAGAACAATAAAAATATAGCTTGCGATTATATATTTTGTTACATATTGTAGAAAAATTAAATAAGATAATTTCCTTTTAAATTTTTGTTCATCTTTTTTGTTGAAATTCTATTGAATAAATGGTTTCTTAAAAAGAACCTTTTTTTGAAACTTAAACTTGAACACAAAGTTTTTTGCCATGCTTCAAACGTTTCGGTGATTTATTCTTCAACAATGTTTTTACGCCATTTTCCAATTTTTTTAAGAAAAAGTTTAATCTTATACAATGTTTATTTTTAATGTTTCAAGTTATTTTGATATATCTTGAACGCTTGCTTTTGGTACATTTGATTCAAATGATTATATTTCCCAAATTCTAGAAAGTATGACAGAAAAAAAGGTGGTGACTTGAAGTAATTATTTTACAGCCATTAACTTGCATTTTTAGAAGGAAAAATTTCACTTCGGGAATTGCTTCGAATTTCAGCAGCTTAATAAGCAAAAAGTTCAAAATGTCTAGACATTACATAATACTGGTTGAGGCATATTTCAGCAAAAGTATTAAAGTTTATTTGGCATAAATATGATTAAATACGGAGTGAGTGCAAATGATGAACCTTATTTTAAAAATTCATATTTTCGAAACTACTTCATATATTACAATACGTGATACATGAATATAAAGAGAAATATAAAAAGTTTTTTTTTCCTGACTAATGATCAACTGTAATTGAAATCCAAACATGGAGACAATGACAAAGAAGATTTTGCGTCTTAGAGTATGTACGAGCTTTTTCAGTTATTTCGATGCAACGTGCATTTAGATATCACTGCAGAATAGAAGCATCGACCAACACAAGCATTCTGTGATGGAATCATCAATTTAAAGAAACGGGTTGCTTATGTAAAAAGGAAAGCATCAACCGGCCAAGCATTTCAGAAGAAACAATGATAGAGTCTTGTTCGAAGTACACAGGAGTTGCCGTCTGTGAACTTGTAATACCCAGAAAACAGTATGGGAAATTAAATTTCAAGCCGTATTTATTTCCAATTCACGTAAGCAATATAAGAGAACGACAAGTAAGCATTTGTGCAGCATTAAGAACCATTGATAGAGTGATGCTACAAAATGCATTGAACGAACTGAACTACTAATTGAACCTATGCAATGCAACAAGAGAATCGCACATCAAGCATTTGAAACTTACAAAAAAAATGTATATTTCGAATATATATTTATATATCACTTATTGTAATACGTGCAGTAGTTTTGATAATAGTATTTTTTTAAAAACGGGTAAATCATTCTATTCTCAATGTATAATATAAAATTGCAAACCTTGTCTCATTCAAGGACAAAATGATAGACCTTATTGTTTTAAGTTACAGTTAATTGACGATAATGATGCAATGTTTGCTTCCTAAAATTCCCTGTTCCAGTAAACAATTACGGCTTTTCAACATAGCTACTTAGATTGCATCACGTAAATTTTATAAATTAATTTATATAATAATAATTATATGTATAATATTTCATTTATAGTATATTATATTTCACATTATAAAACTATTTGTAAATAAGTTTTACGTAAAATATCATGTAATATTTATACATATTTTATATTATAATTATTATTTATTTATATAAAAATATATTTTTCTAACATTATATAAATATTTATATAATGACAGTAATTTTTTTTACTTTATAAAATGCAAAATAATTGCGTAGAATATCATTTAAAATTTAATAAACCTTTCATAAATAAATTTATTTAAGTTTAAAAAAAAGAGTTATATAAAGGTATTTAAAGAAAAAAGTTTTTTGGGTGGTTCGTAATCGATCCGCCCGCATTTAAGGTAGGCGTCATGCCAATTGAGCTACCGGGCCGATTGAGGAAATTGAAACTTAATTGTATTTAAGATAAGTATGAATTTCGAAGGTTATTTTCTCCGAATTGACTGGCCATTCGGAGGAATTACATTGAGGGTTGAACACCTGAAAGGAGTATTAGTATTACAACAAGTCTCGACCCCAAATGAATTTCCTTAGTCGTACCCTCCCCTTGTAAGTTAAGAACAGATTTAAAAGTTAGTAGTGGCTCCATGGGATTGTCATACACAAAATGATACACCTAATTTAATACATACCTTGATAATTTGTAAGGTTTATAATTCACGCTGTATTTTAGCTTTAGGAGAAAAGTGCATTATTATTGCATTCAATGCATTGATATTGTTGAAAGGGGGGAGGAGGCGTGATGAAAAATATGATTGAAAATTGGGTCGCAAATATACTGAAATCTTGAGAAGCACTGTCCTAGCGGTACTAAAGGCCCGTCAACTAATGCACGTTAAAACTGTCTTGGCTCAATGTCATCCCTCTGGATTGAAGTAGTAGTTTCGGAAAGGGGTGCCAGCTCAGGTGTAGTCTTTGTCATTCATGTTTTCAAAATGAGGTCAGTCACCAACAGCCCTCGTGTTATTTTACAGTGCGACGTAAATAAACACACACACCATACAGCCCACAACCGCCTAACTAACGAATGATGATGTCTAGAATGATTCATTTACTCCTGAAAGTATTCCAAAAGTAAATGCTTCGTATTTAATATCTTTAATTGTGAAAGTTTACCCTGACCCTTTCAGAAAAATTGTGATCGAAGGTTCAGTTCGATAAAATTATTCTTAATCGTCATCGCCTTACTATTTTAGTTTACATCATGTTATATTGAAAAATTATTTTACTTTCTTTATTTTGCTGAATGTAAAAATGATTTGATTCTAACTGATAGCTGAGACATTGACTGAATAATGTCTTTTGAGCCGGCATATGAGACAGGGAGAAAAAAATTACATGCCATATTATATATTTCATCACGTATTTTTCTTTAATGGTTGAAATCTTCAAATCAACATCTTCAATACCCTAATGCTCTTGACTTGTTACCAGACTATCAGTTGCTCTTTTGAATCAATGACGAAAAAACTTACTTGATTGTTTATTAGAAAGTTACAAAAAAATTATACTACGCGTCATATTAAATAAAAACCAATGTATTACTTCTTTAGATCGATAGGAAAACCTTAATGTGTTCAAAAAATATTCATCATATAAGTTATTAATTATAGTTGTCCTATATCATTACGATATACAGAATATACGAGAAAAATTACGTAAAATTTAATGGTTTGTATTAATATCAATACAAATGAAAATTCATGAAACATATTTGTTGTGCTTCTTCAGGAGCTATTTATTTATTTTGATTAGTATAAAAAATAATTTTTGGGGTTTGCTGTGATTTGGGTTGCTTATAATACGCAGATAATTCACTTTTGTGATAATTTTTCTCAAAATAAATAGTTTTCGCTTAGTTTGAAAAAATATCTCATTTATTATAATTTACTATCAAATCTAAAATAAGTATAAATTTATTCAAATGAATTTCCCAAAGAAATATTTGATTCTCATTATGACCATTTTGTTTTTACTAGCATATAATTTTCTATTTTAAAATTCTTAGAATTATTCTTAGAATTCGTAAGTTCCTATTGTCATTAAACTTCATCAGTGTACCAGTCTGTTACATTTACCTGCTTTAGACCTAATTTAGTTCTTTTTTCTAAGAAGTTCAGATTCGGAACTTCAAGTAAAAGAAAAAGAGCCACATAAGTGTTTATGCTAATCATTTCAAAATGATTGTAAATCGGCATTCTAGCTGAAATCAAATAGATGTGCATATAAATTGAAACAAAATTCATTTAAATATTTTAAGTTATGTTTTGATAATTGCACTTTTTTGTACTGAGACTTGGGCTTGAATTTTAAGACATTTTTATTGGAAATATTTCATTCCACATTAAAATTTATATCTATGCAAATTAATAAAATGCAATATACAAACTTGGAAATATATTATTATAAATGGGATAGATCATTTCCATAAATGAAAAAGTATTGCTTTCTCGGAATGGGGAACATTTGTCATTTAATTTATGATGTTACACATCTAACTTTGAATCTCAGAAATATTCAAATAAAATCTAGATGCGTATAGCCTTTTTATTTATTTTTGTTGTTGTTATAAGCTCAAACAAAAAAATCATTTCTTAGACGATATCTAGGAGACATTTTCTTGGATAATAATAATGCCATAAATTCTTATCTACTAATACTTTTTTAGATAATAGTATAATACGTAATAGACATTTTTGATTCTCCTCTATCACATGTGCACTACGTTATTCTTAACAGAATATTTAATTGGTTTTCTTTAATTCTCAATTTTACTATTTTCGGCATCGCATACCATATCTACACAAACCATGTTAATGATTATTAAAGGAAAATAATAAACTCTCTTAAGTGTATATATATCTGAATAAACAATGTTTTTTGTATAAAATTTCTTTTCATGCAATGCATATTATCATTTAAATTACTAATTAAAAATTATTTATCCATTTTTTTTTAAAGTTTGCTTTTCAATTCGTTAATAAATTAAATCTCTTTTCTGATCATTGTTGTCATCATTACTAATTTCATGAGACAAAAAATTAATAATTATTATTGATATCTTTAATACTTATATACACACTCTACATCATCCTACTGTTGTACATATATACACCCTACGTCAACCTTTTGTATATATATATATATACCTTACTTGAGCCTACATTATACATATACACCCTACTTCAACCTATTGTTATATACATACACACACTATTTTAGTATCCTAACTCAATGCCAGTTTTTACAAACATAATAGTTTTCCATTTTCGTCCATTTACTTTTTCTCGTTACAATTTGTCTCCTGTTCTTTTTTTCCCTCTTTCAGAATTTAATCTCATCATTTGTAGAGTATTTGATCCGTACCATAATTTTTTAATTATATACATATATGTTACCAGCAAAGTATAAAATGTAGGCATTCTATAGAATCCCGGACATTTATAGGGAAAATATGAAATAACCGAATTATTTCATACTTTGCCTAGGCACTGTATAGAATGCCTAGGTATTCTATAGAATGACTAAAGCTGTTTAGGCAAAGTATGAAATAAGGTCATGTGTGTTATAATGTTACTATAACAATGACGTACATTTCTAAATAGTGCAAATGCTAATCTAACAACATAATGAGAGTGCCATTAAAAAAATATTCAAAATATGTAAAGGAAAAAGAAAGTTATACCAAAAAAAATTTATGTCTTTCTTTTATTAAGAAAAACAATGTTTTTCAAATAAAAAAATAAGAACTTAAAATTAATCTACTTATTGAAACATGATAGGCTTGAATGGCATTTTGAATTATATTTCAATACATTTTTCACACAAAGACCATTCTTATTTTGCAACTTTGTTTTACACATACATTTGACGAATCCTTCGCCACTTCCATTGGAATGAACAATTGCAACTGACAGATGAGGAATTTCATGGTCAGGAATATCTTTAATTATAAGCAAGTTCTTAGGGTATAAAGTAAATTGTGATTTCTCATATACTTCTTTTAAAATTCCTTCTTAAGTTCCAAGTCGATAGTAACCATTTTTCCCACTCGTTACAAGTGCCAATATATTGACATTCAGCAAAAAATCATACATTTCACAACAATGCCTTTTTTTAAATAATGCTTCTGGTTTTTCTGTCAAGGTTCACAAAGTGGATGTGCAGTTCAATATCATAACGTGTAACGTTTTTGTATTTGGTTGTAAGATCTTTCAGAATTATATCACGTCTTCCGTATGCAATAGCCAAATGAGTTTCATGAAGTACTTAAAATAACTCAGAATCCGTGATGTAATACTGTATAGAAGTACTTTCCTACCTTTATATCCGCGTGGACCGGTCATCGTTTGATAATTTTATCGCGGCCCGCTGAGGGTGGGACGTTGTTTAGATTTTTTATTGTTTTGATTTAATAATTTAATTGTATTTAAACATGCCTTCAGAATAAAATTTAGTTATTTCAAAAATGAATATAAAGTGATTTTAGATGAAATTTAAAGTAACTTTTCAATGGAAAGTCAAACAAACACTAAAGAAATACACCCCAGTAAATTAAATAGAAATAAGTTAATGCTCTCTTTGAGTGTCTCGAAACCATTTGATCCAACAACCGGTGGTTTGGAACCATTCTGTATAGTACTGACGCCTATGAGTTTATTTTATTTTCACCAAACATCACATCATAGCTATTCAGCAACCAATAAGCCCTTGATTCTTTTTAGTAGTCCTTTTGACTTTTTGTAAATCAGTTTGTGTACGTAGTTTCAATTAAAAAAATACTTTTTTTTGGAACCGTAACTCAAGTTTTGGGAAACTCGTCGTCAGATAGTTGTTCCAAGCCTATAGACCAGAGTCAGCAATCTTTTAGCTGTGGCGTGTCAAAAATCAATCTACCAATTATGATTCAGGGCACAACACAGTAGGATATTTTTGAAACGATTCTATCTATGCGATAACATATGCAGAGTTAGAGAATAGAGTTCCATTATATAGATTTACAGCTTTATCACACATCCAGTTTGCATCAATTAAAAATATTTCCTAACATAAAATTAAACAGCATAAAATATAACTATTTCTTTAACAAAATAATAATAAAAAAACCCTCGAAATTGTACATATATTCTGCTTTTTTAAACATATTTATTAAAATAAGAAATAGACAAAGTAAAATATAAGTATTTTCCCTGATTACACAGCTAATGAAAACTTTTAATGTAAACCTAGTGCCTACTACTTTAAACCTACTTTAATATCACAAAAAATTAAGGTGCAATTTGTGACTTTTACTTTTACTTTTCTGAGCATTCAGTTGTTAAACAATTTCTTTGATGACTCGAAATATTTTTCGTACGAGGGAAGATCTTTTACTTACAAGGAGAGGGCACGACTGAGGAAATAAATTTGAAGCCGCGACTTGGTGTAATAGTAGTACTCCTTTAGGGTATTCACCCCTCTATGTAATTCCGCCGAATGGCCAGTCAATTCAGAGAATATAGTCTTCAAAATTTGTGCTTAGCTTTTATACAATTAAGTTTTCCTTTCCTCCAACGAGTTCGTAGCCTGATTGGTGAATCACCTGCTTATTATGCCCAAGGTTAGTGTTCGATTCCACATGATAAACTTTTTTCTTCAATTCTTTTAATTA
Organism: Trichonephila clavipes; assembly: GCA_019973935.1. Classification (NCBI taxonomy): domain Eukaryota; kingdom Metazoa; phylum Arthropoda; class Arachnida; order Araneae; family Nephilidae; genus Trichonephila; species Trichonephila clavipes. The sequence continues at coordinate 1,329,236 of BMAU01019646.1, read as the reverse complement.
TTTTTTTAAATTAAATAAATTTATTTATGAAAGGTTTATTAAATATTAAATGGTATTTTATGTAATTATTTTGTATTTTATAAAGTAAAAAAATTACTGTAAGTATTCATACATATTTATATTAAATTTTATAAATTTATTTTATACTAATAAACAATATTTATAATATAATATGTAATAAATATTAAATGATATTTTACATAATAATTAGTTACAAATAGTTTTATAATGTGAAATACAATATACTATAAATAAAATATTATACATATAATATAAAATAATTTATAAACTATATTATTATTAAATTAATTATTTTATAATTAATATAATAAAAATATATTTTTATATATTATTAATTTAATTATTTAATCATTTTGTAAAATATTTAATAAATCCTTTTCAAATAAATTTATTTAATTTTAATAAATTTATTTATTTAATTTTAATAAAAATTAATAATAATTTCTATAATGAGAATATTAATTTATAAAAAAATTAATAATAATTTTAATAATAATTTTAATAATAAATTAATAATAATTTTAATAATAAATTAATAATAATTTTAATAATAAATTAATAATTTTTATAATAATTTTAATAATAAATTAATAATAATTTTAATAATAAATTAATAATAATTTTAATAATAAATTAATAATAATTTTTATAATAAATTAATAATAAATTAATAATATTTTTATAATAAATTAATAATAAATTAATAATAATTTTTATAATAAATGAATAATAGTTTTAATAATAAATTAATTATAAATTAATAATAATTTTAATAATAAATTAATAATAATTTTTATAATAAATGAATAATAGTTTTAATAATAAATTAATAATAATTTTAATAATAAATTAATAATAATTTTTATAATAAATGAATATTAGTTTTAATAATAAATTAATAATAATTTTAATAATAAATTAATAATAATTTTTATAATAAATGAATAATAGTTTTAATAATAAATTAATAATAAATTAGTAATTATTTTAATATATAAATTAGTAATATATCATTTAATAAAAATTTTTAATAATAATAAATTTATTGATTATAATAAAGTGTATTTAATTAATTAACTATAATTATTGATAACTGTAATTAATAATAATTTTAAATATTTTTAATTAATAGTAATTTTAAGTATTTTTACGAAAATAATATAAGTAATAAATTTATTTAATTTTTTTTACTTTATAAAATACAAAATAATTACATAAAATATCATTTAATATTTAATAAACCTTTCATAAATAAATTTATTTAATTTTAAAAAGTAATTAAATGAATTGTAGAAAAAAAAGTTTATTGCGTAAAATCAAATAGTGCAGATGATTTACCAATCAGGCTCCGAACTCGTTGGAGTTAAGTAAAACTTAATTGTATAAAAGCTAAGCATGAATTCTGAGGGCTATTTTCTCCAAATTGACTGCCCATTCGGCAAAATTGCATTGAGGGGTGAACACCTTAAAGGAATATTACTATTGCACCAAGTCTTGATTCCAAATGAATTTTCTTAGTCGTACCCTTCCCTAGTTAGATATTTAGAACACAAAAAGCGGACAAGCAGAATACATATGCAATTTTCTCTCTTCAAACAATTAAATATCTCCAGCTATGGCATGGAATAATTTACATAAAAGCTGTAAATTTACCTTTAGATTTTATCTTTCAAATTTTTTCTTAGTTCCTTAATTGACCAAATTCTGGATATGTTTCTCAAATAAGATCTACTACAAATTTTTAAAGTTTATTCAAAAATTGACCAATTTGTTCAGTAGTGCTGAATGCCAATGATAATTGTACCGTGGGCCATAGGTTGCCTACCCCTGCTTTAGACAATGATTCCTTCTCCAACACTACGATTTTGTTTTCCATTTTCATGCAGCATAGGAAAAAACCAATTTTTTGCTGAATAAGTTTAAGTAAAATTGAATATTTTGGCACTCCCGAACAAACCCCAATGTGCAACTGACAAATTCTAAGCCTGAAATCACGTTAAAAGTCTCGTGTCATGTCATACAATATTAAAAACAAATCGGAGATGTATTTCATACTTTGCTGGATTCTCATTAGGCATTCTATAGAATGCCTAGGCAATGTGTGAAATAAGTTCGTGAAATAATCGTTCTACGCTACATTTCTTGAGTTTGTTATTTGTTCGTTATATGTGTCTTTTTATTTTAATACACTTTTCTAAAGAGGGACAAAACATATTTCAGGAATTTTCGGCAATTTTTGATGTTCAATCTTTTTAGGAGTCATTACAATCTGATCTACCATTGTTAAAAGAACTCCTTAGTCCGCTACCTTTAACAGGTTGCAGTTATTTTGAGTCTCTTGATGTTTCTGCTTCAAGTTTAGGAATTTCGTTTAAGTAGTGTAAATCATTTGCATATATTACTCTATGTTATATTTATTTTATTTTAAAATTTTTCTATTCACAAGCAAACGCCATCCCTTACGCTATAGCGGCGATTCAATGAAAACTTGGGGAAATCCTGGTGATAGAGCCAATTTGGTATAATTTTTAGTGGCCGATTTGGTGATTTTGGCGACCATTCTGGCATCATCGGTGACCATGTCGGCGAGTTTGGGATCATCTCTCTCTCTCTCTCTCTCTGGATTGTTCTAGGTATTAGTGAATTCCTACACTAATTCACGCTCTATGACGCGTGCGGATTTTTCTGGAAGTTTTCGCCGGATTTATAAATAGAGCAGTGCCAGTCGCAACCAGCCAGTCTTGATTTCAACCAGCTATTAATGATCATTGTGATGACTAGTGATTAGCTCAACTGTGCTTGTGAATATTTATTTTTAATATACGTGTATTTTTAAACACTGATAATTGTGTTTGAGTGCGGTAGAAGATGTAAAGACCTTCTGAGATTTATTCTGTGAATATTGCTGCTGATTCTGGTATTTAAAGGATTGGAATGTTCATAATAAATTCGCATCGCTCTTATAGAACTGTTAATTTTCTTTTGCATAACATTATCGAAGCCTGGATCTACGTAACATTATATATTTTTTCTTATATTGTGAGACGAATTATTTTTCATTTACCAATGATAAAGCTTTCCAGATTATTTGTCTCTTTTTGTATATACTGGAAGGAAATTATTTAGGAATGTTGCAATACATTCTAATTTCATATTTTTTTCCAAAGATAAGAAAAAAATTAAGCTGTATTCTAAAACACACGCAATGTATCATTAAAAACTAGCGGATTGTTATTTGATTAAATCAAAACGTTTCTCTGCAGGATGTGCGTGAAATAAATGAAGTCATGTTTCATAAATAAAAGTACATTTGATTACCGGCTAAACTGCATTAAAGTCATTTTGGCGACATAAATATTCAAGTCCAGTAAGAATCTTTTATTGTAAATGCAATTTGACAAGCATGCCACAAATGAAAGTCCGGTAATACTTTAGACGATTCTCCATTTTTGGACTATTATATTTCTGCTCAAATTAGAAAATATTTAAATAAGACAGCTCTAGTAAGGGTAGTCTATATTTTGATGCATTCTAGAGCATATTTAAGCCTGTTTAATGTTTGAAAACCAGATTGTAATTATATGAGTCTGAAATACATTAACGAAATTATATTTTCTTTAAACTTAGAATGTAAATGTGTGTGATGAAATTTATCAATTACACTTTCCTCTTAAGAAAAGCAAATGAATATAAAATAATATTCTTTCATAACATCACGTTTTTATTAATTAATTTATATATTTTTTCATTTTGAGGATTTTAAATTGTGCATATATATAAATTTAACAAGTAATTATCATATTTTGTGGATAGAGGTAGCATGCCTGCTTGGTAAGTCTAAAGTTGCGGGTTCGATCCCGGCTAGAATCGACATATATTTTCGGTATGAAAATCGTAGACATGCATTTCATTTGATTATGTGGTATATAGAAGATTCCTCGAGTACCTTTTATCTCTGGTATTATCGGTAAAACTAAATCACAGCAATATTTAACATCCGAAGAAAGATCGAATTAAAAAAAATATTTCAGGCGTCAAAATTTGGTAGCGAGAGCCGCAACCAAATGTGTATCCATGAAATACCTCTCATTTATTGAGACTTACTACGTCTGCAAAGACTTAATTGCCAATATGAAGCACATTAAAAAAAAGAACTTTATTTTTATCAAACAGCAAACAAGTAATTAATTCTCTTTTTTATCTCAAAATATTAATTTAAATTTTTGCATCATTTGATTTAAAATAACAATTTTTCAAGCAGTGTATTATTATTTTTTTTCACTTTTAACTTTTTGATAAAGGAAGTATATCATAAAAAATTAACCCTGTTTACAATTAATGCTATAAAATTTCAATAAATATTGATGCATGTAATACATCATTGGAATATATGTTATTATACGTGTTCTTCCTGTTATGTTCCTATCATTTTCTTAAATTCTGAATTATAATTAGGCAATTATAATAACATTTCATGCTTCCTAAGCCCTATCAAATTTATTTTTATTTATCCCAGAAGAATTTAGTTATTACTATTTCCATCTACTCCAGTATAACAACACTTACAGAAGAAATTTGGATTGTAGCGACTGTTGTTATTCATTAATGATTGAAAACAAGTTCATACATATTTAAGGAGATATAACTTCATTTCATGAAGTTGTGGCTTATAATCATATTAAATATAAAGCGTTTGAAATGCAATATTGTAATAAAATAAATTTTGTAATAAAACTTTAAAATATAAAGTATTTGCATTGCAAGATAGAGTTTTCTTTGGAAAGTTTTGTAATTTATTCAAAACTTGTTATCTCATCAAAAGAATATGCAATTCTCTCATATAGTTTAAGTGATTTTCATTTCGCAATTTAGAGCTCCATAATTTTATTCAGTTCTACGGAACGTTAAAGAAAAAATTTAATTATTATTTTAATTTTTGTTAAAAAAGATATTAAATTTGAAAGTGTGTAAAAAATCAATATAATACATAATTTCAAAAAATTTAAAATAATAGATTTAATATAGATAACTATCATGAAAAGATAATTAGGATATTAAATTGTTTAAGTAATTCAGTCACAACTGGAAAAAGCTTCTCGTCCCCCACACATATAAAAAAATAATAATAATTTTTCTATATATAAAAATAACTTTTATACTTATGAATAACGCTACTACAAAACATTTACTGTTCCTGGTTAGAATGCGTATTTAAATAATTAGGTCTAGAAGTAACTGGTTGATTTCTTTGCTTCAAGTTTGATTTAAGCATTTTAGAATGCTTCCTTTAAGTGTACAACATTTTTATTATTAACGGATCTTAACTTTATTCATTATGTTCAATAGATTTTCTGTCAGTTTAAGGTATCCGACTACGCTTGGAACCGTGATTTTGCAAAAGCGTATAAATGGATAATTTTCATGATATATAATGCCACTTAGATTAGAATACATGTATAAAATTGTTTTAAGGATATTGTGACAAAAAAGTATTTAAATACAATAATTTTGCAAAAAATTAACTTATAATAATCCTTTTTCACAAAATATTCTCCTTTTATAAAAAAAAATGTTTCTAAAATAACAATATTTCGCTTATATAAAGTAAAGACTTCTCCAGATAGTCTGAAATAGGATTTTTGAAAAATTCACATTATTTTCAGAGTTACCACCCATGGAAATAGTTATCGGCGTATTTTTTTCCTAAAATTACTCTCCTCTGTTGTCGTAAAATATGGATAAACCCACTTCTAAGTTATATATTTCAAAAATTATAGTTGAGCCTCTGTAGAGAGGTCTGAGCTATATACAGGCAAAATATTATAATAGAAGTATTTTTCACAAAAAAAAGAATATTTTGAAAATTGGTCATTCTCTATGTTCATTTTTTGACAAAATATTGTACTTAAATATGTGTTTAATGTAATAATATTCTTAAAACACAATTTTATATACATTTTATAATCTAAGTGACACTAAATATCATAAATATTATCCATTTATACGCTTTTGTAAAGTCACGGTTCCGAACGTAGTCGGATACCTCAATTATTTATTCCCTCAATCATCCACTTCTATAAGTATAATTGTCTATAGAAAAATAGTCTAGCCAATGTTGCCATCTATCTTGTATCCATCACAACTGACATTCTTGCGGACTTCTGTGCAACCGTTTGAGTAACCTATGGTAAGTCTGTGTAAACTTCTTCCTTTGTTAAAATATTGCTCTGCAAAACAAACCCTCTAGAGTCACTAGTAATTGTTAAAAAAATTCTGAATTTTTAGTATTGATAAATCAATTATCACGTTCATTATTAAGTACTGATACATTCTCATAAGTCAGGATAAGCATGTACTTCGTTTTTTATTACGTCAGAATTTTTTGCTTTGATATCTTTTAGTAAATCAATAAATTTTTTAAATGTTATTTTATCTATGCTCGCTCCCCTGGGGGATCGCCTCACATTTTGAGAAACACTGTCTTAGACTGTTACGAACGTATTGTGTGTGAGTGCGTTCATCACAATCTACCTATTAATTTAACAAATAGTTGTACTAAACTGAATGATAAAGATTCAAAATATTTCCCGAGAATTAGTTTCATTTTATTTGCGTAAAATAGTGCCAATTTCAGGCTTTATAAAAGTAAAGGCGCGAATGAGGTATCAAATGTTAACAAGATCCTATAATATGTATATTATGTAAATGTATGTACATTTGTGAGAATCCCCCTGGATTCTCTCCACCCTGGTCACCAAGATTGATTTGAGGCAAAGAACGAGCAGACGACATTTTTACAATAACAATTTATATTTATTCACTTGAATCAATTATCAACCTTCTAATTACAAAGATTAATCGATATGTCTACGTCAGTGTGATTGACCTTTACTATTAAATTAAATCACGAAATATGATAATAATCAACTAATAAACTCAATATCGAACGGGATTACCGAGAGATACACGCAATTTGAATTACTAGCATTCAGTAAATTACCGCTAACTTTAATATATATTTACTCTTATGATCCAATAATCTAGATTTAAATCTCACCTTCCTTTTACTTTCTCACTTTCAAGGCGTATCAAACTTTCCAATTGTAGATCACTGCCTAATGATCAGCGAGACGCTAATAGCACAATCAGCGTGAATCTTCTTAGAGAACTCCGTCAACCTTTCTCTTGCGTAATAGCCTACTGTTAACTTACAACATTCTCCTTAAATACTTTGACTAATTTGCATTTTCCGGTTTCTTCTTTTAGAGCTGGTTGGAAATATACGTGAATTTACAATCCCCAAAGACCCCAAGAGTATCAGTGATAAAGTGCCGTACAGATCCGTCATATATTGAAATCGTTTACCACACGTAAACGCCTGAGAAATATTGGTTAACAAGAAATAATATGTATACCAAACTAAAATGTATTTTCATGCATTTCTTTACCCACAACACGAAACAAAAATCGCTTACCATGAAAATGATTTTCCTTCTGAGAATGAGCAATATACGGAAAACACCAGATGGGAATTGTTTTTGGACTATTCTACTGTATTATCGAAAGAATTGTTGCAGTAAGTGATGATAATGAGTCTACAGCCCCAATCATGGCAGATAAAACCTTTTAGAGTTTGTTCAAAGTTCAAAAATAACATTGATGCAGATTCCGACGACTGATATGAAATGAAAAAAGCAACCCCTGCTCACACGTGATCCGAGATGTAGAAGATCACTAAAAATATTCATCGTTATTTAGACACAATGGTGAAATTAATAAAAAAATGGACGACATTGTACAATTTCTTGACAAATTGATGCTAAAGAATTAAAAAAAACAGAGCGAATTGTGGAAATGTATGAATGGAGTAAGTTTGAGTTTTTGAAACGGATGCAATCAGCCAAGCACTATGATTTAGAGATACGGCTTTACTTGATTGGTTCAAATAAGTGAGATCTTAGAATGCTCTCATTGAATATTTTATATTAAATTTCATTTTCGTGTGAATGTTTTTGTTGCATTAATTTTTTAAATGCATACAAATAGAAGGCCCAGTGGCCGAGTGGTAGCGTATCGCGCTTCTACACCACGGGTCTGGGTTCTATTACCGGGCTGGGCAAGGTCGACTCAGCCTTGCATCTCTAGTGCAGTGGTTCGATAAATGAGTACCAAACTTGCTTGGAGACTTACACACTGGGGGTCTCACTTCAGACTGACCACCTGATCGGGGCATCTGCTCATGTACCTCAATGCGTCGTATCTGTAATGTATACTGGGATGGACACAGGAGACCCTGGCTCTCATGGGCTGTTACGCCATGGTGAGTTTGAGTTACATGACATATCTATGAATAAAATGTTTGTGATAAACTTTCTTTTTAAATATGTGTTTTTTTTTTGCAATATCATTTAACTTGAAACTATTTGATCATGAAAAAATATTGAAGGACCCTCAGTTTCGTGTTAAACGATTTTAACTGTATGCTATCTTAAAAAAAATGATTTTCTTAATGAAAATTATTTTGATTCAATAATTACTTATTATATTATTTAAGATTTATTGTTTTGATTACTTTATTATGGTTAAATGACAATAACTGTAAAATTTACGCTGCTAAAAAAAATACTTCCTGCGATACGTGTTTTTTTTTTAAAAAAATCGCGGCTTGGTGGAAGCGAAAAAATCCCAATCCTGTAGGAAGACCCAACGGCGAAAATTCAGCAGTAATCATCCCATTTTCTCATGAAATATATATTAAAAGTTTGTAAGAAAATATTCTTGTCTAAAAGAAAATGGTATCAATAGAAAGAAAAAAATTGTTCTCCCTATAAGATATTTGTTCACAAAAATAAAAAAACAAGCAATTATAATTAAAATAATTTAGTTTATATGTGAATAGAATCATTATGGAATATTTATATCAATGGAATATTTATTAAGGAACAAAACCGTTGGAGTTTATTTCTGAGAATATAAGATTTAACTATTAAAACATTTTTTTGATCTTTAAATTATTTTGTTGGCATAATAAATTTCTCGTCTCTGAAAGACCTATTCAAAATGAAATTATTTTCTGTAAGTGATATATCAAAATTAAAGCTTCACCAATAAATGCTCTTCAAAATAAAATTACTTTACATTTACAGAATAAAATTCATTTGCTGCAAATTAATAGGCTTAGTATCACAGCCTCAGGGGGATAAAAAAAAGAAAGAAAATATTCAATATACTAGCATGTAAATGCGAAACTTAAATTCTCATTGTAAATAAAAAAAGGAAAGAAATTTGATTCAAATTGAATCTTCAAACTTACCAAAAAAGAAATATATTTTTTCCGGAACTCAGACTTTAATAGAATTTCTCAAAGGCACAAAAAATATCACAGTTTTATAAGACATTCTGCAGCAACAAAAATAAACATGTAAATTTTAGACTATGATATGTACCAAAAGTTTGAAGAATTTAAAGAGAAATAATTCAATGAACTATATATATATATATATATATATATATATATATATATATATATATATATATATATATATATATATATATATATATTGTTGAAGCACAAACACAAGTAATATAATAACAGATAAAGAAGTATTTCAATTTATTTTTCTTTCTTTTTTCATACTTTTCATCTTCTTCATCTCATTAGACTAAAGTATTAAGAAGTACAAAAGAGGATAATGGAATTGCAAGATTTTTTATTTAGATGGTAAATTTTCATTATCTTAAAGCAATACTTCCTACATCTTGAATAAATTTCTACAGTGAATTCACCCTGAGAAGAAATTATTTTCGTCTAACTTAAAATAACAAACGTGTTTAAAATAGCATTGTTGTGAATGTGAATTACTAAAAATATAATGTAATATAAATTATAAGAAAAAAATTAGTTTAAAGCTAAAATATTCAATGTAAATTTTAAACAGTATGTGTAAAAGATGATTATGAAAATTTATGTAGTTTCCCGATAATAATATCATAGGAGATATGATAAAATGGGAATACATTGGGCTAAGTTAATTGTTTAAACTTCTTGATGAGATATTACTTTGATTTTTTTTTCCTATTTTTTTTTAAATTTTAAATAGAAATAAAGCAAATGTTTTTCAAAATGTCATTGATGAAAGTTTTGATACATTTATTGTCTATATTAGTACAGGAAGATGGTTTCTTACTGTTTAATATTGATAAACTTTTTGAACTACATTGTCAGTTTTCTCACTGGTCATTTTGCCACCAAGCGGTTATTATGCTCATTCCCCCAACGCTGTTATTGTTTTAACATGTTGTTCTAATTATCTTTTTTTATTGTTAAAATTCATTTCATGCTTTAATATATTTTAAAATCTTGAAGGGAGAATGGGTAAGTTTTTATCAAACAAACAAATAATAAAAACATTATTATTATTTTTTGACTTTTTTTTTTACTTTTTGACAGGTATTAGGATATATTTTAACAATGGAGAATTAATTTTCATCAACAAACACAAGAGTATTATTTAAGTTTAAAATAATTGAACTTAAACAGCAACACAGCAAAAAAAAGTCTTGAAATTAGAAGAAACAAGTAATATAAAAAAAAATTTAACTGAATTCCTACTTTTAATGGATAAATAGAAAGCATTTCATTAACGATTGAAAATTTAAACAAAATTTTTAAATATATTTATACACACACACACACACATATATATATATATATATATATATATATATATATATATATATATATATATATATATATATACATATATATATATATATATATATATACATATATATATATATATATATATATATATATATATATATATATATATATATATATATATATATATATATATATATATATATATATATATAGCGTTAACAAAGTGTTGGTTTAATCATGGCTTCAGAAAACAAAATATCTTCTGAAAGGATATTCATTCTTTTTAATTTGACACACCCATCTTATAAGCTTACATTTAGTTGGCACTTCATAGCTAAACAGGGACGAACACTAATACGGATAAAACACAAAAAAAACATTGATGATCGCATACAAAGAGCTACAGCTATTTACACATATTTACAACACAAAAAAGGACGAGCACAAAATGACTCGCTTTTATACCGCTATTGAAGGTCACGAGACTCTTTTGTAACAAAAGCTGCGATTGGTCAAAACGGGTGGGAAAGAGATTTCTGATGTAATATTACTATTTGATTACAATTAAGATTAGGTCGCTCGTTTTAAATCAAAGAATCACAAGCTTATTTAAAGATTATTAAAAAAGGTTTAATTAAAAGGATGTTGGAGGGAATTATATATATATATATATATATATATATATATATATATATATATATATATATATATATATATATATATAGGGAGAGAGTGAACTATAATAGTAGGAATTTAAAAATAGCATGCATTGTTTGCTTTGCTGTAACAAGAGGCACACCCGTGTTGGTTAGTTTGGCTGAAAAACCCGTTTTCGGCGTCAGATTTTGCAATTGTGTTTTAATATTTACATTGTTATAACAGTAGAGAGGATTCTAAATTGGCGACAAAAACCCGTAATTAATTTCATTAATTTTACCTAATGATTTAATATTTGAATAAATTGAATTAACATCAAGTGGCAACATTTTTTAACTACAAGTTTAAAAAAATTTATTTGAACTTGATTGGATGGATATATATATAGAAAGAATTTTATTAAGGATTGAAAATTTGAACAAGAGAAATATATATATATATATATAGAGAGAGAGAGAGCTAATAGTAGGAATTGAAATAACTTATTGTAATGCTAATGTTTTTATTTCTTTCAATTATTTGAAATATTTATGTATTTTTCTTTGAATATTTTGCCTTCGTGGTCGAGTGAAAGGGTATAGCACTTCCACACCACTGATTCAAATTCTATTCCCGGGCAGGGCAATGTCGACTCCGCTTTTCATCCCTACTACAGTGGGTCGACCACCTGATCGGGACATCTGCTCATTCACCTCTGAGCCCTATGATCACGTACACTGAGTTGGGCAGTAGACCCTGGCCCTCATGGGATGTTGCGCTATAGAGTTTGAAGTTAAAATTGCACAAATGCAGGTTTAAGTTACAATGCATATGTATTAGGAGTGTTTTATGTTTTTAGTAGTATTATTCTCCGTGTTTATACTTTCTTGCATGTAGCAATCTTAAAACAATGTTGATATTAATATAATACAATTACGTAAATGTTTTTAATTTTTCTTGGGGATTTCAAAATATTATTTATAAGAATCGTTATTTGGACCATTTGTCAATTAAGTTTGCTTTTCGTTGTTTATTTCGATTTGGTAGAATTTCCTTAATCAACATATTTGGATGAGAACATGTTAAACTGTATATTTGGATTGGTGGGTGAGAGCCTAGTTGCTGTCCTCGTCACTTTGCCGTGGGTCAAAATTATGACACCCGCCTTCGAAAAACCTCATGTTGCTTCCGAGTGTGACGTGAATCAAATCAAAACAAAATCAGTTAAATAACTTTTAGAGTAACATTTAAGTTAAATCAAATTAGCTGTTGCGAGCTGAAATATATTCATTCTATAGAAGTATAAAAATAGCTTTAAAAAAGTACATAATTGGGTCTGAAAAAAAATAGTGAGCTTACTACAAATAGAACATTTTCGTCAATAGCTCTTATGTAACTTCGTAGAGAGATAGAGCAAAGTTTTTTTTTAAAAAAATCTTTCACAACAGGCATTTCTCAAACCACTTCATTTGTTTTTATTTACAGTAAAATATAATTATGGAAAATAATAAATCAGTGTGTGTAAGAAAACAATAAATCAGATATAAAGGGAAAAAAAGATAGTTTTGAAAAGAATGAAATCGAAAAATAAATAAACCGCTACAGAAATTAAAAATAAATAGAAAAACTGAATAATGGAAAAAGTTTTCCAAAATAAGTATTTTAATAGATTATCATCTCAATAGATTTCTAAATATTTGTAAAATATACACAGGAAAACTGTTTAAAATTTCGTGAAAGTCAGGTAGTTTTAATAGATTCAATTATTATGGGTTGCTCTTTTTTTCTATGAAATTTTAGATTAAAGATTCACACGCAGATTTTTTTAAAATTTTAATTTTATTTATTTGTTCTTCATTAGCGAATTTCAGCATTATATATGATTAATATAACTTACTCTCTTTTTTATGATATTTTTTAAATTATTGCTCGCCTAAATAAAACTTCTTTTTAAATTCATGGTAAGCATTAAAAATATGTATACCTTAACATAAATAAACTTTCAGCTTGTTTAAAATTCATCGAATATCAAATTCAAATCACAAAATTTTTAAACGCTGGTTATGAAATAGAAAAATAAATCATCTTAATTCTTTGCGTTGTTATAAATAACCTTTGTCCTTTTCTTTGCACAAATTGCAACTCCCAGAGGAGATATCATTTATATCTTACTTAAAATTAAAGGCATATTGTTCCCAAATTACCGTAAAATAACTCGTATCTTTATATGATACTGAAGTTTATTTAATAATATGTTAATTATATTTCATATATGAAAAACGTATCGTTCTACAAACAATTTTATGATATTGCTCTAGCTTATATAAACGAATATCATATAATTAATATTGGACGTAAGACATACAAATTATCATAGAATAAATGTTTTTTACATTTAAATTAAATTAAATAAACAATTATTCTTATACATTGCTTACACAGAATTAATTAACCTTAAGGATGAATACGATTTAATAAATTATATTTCTAATCTATATGCTCTTAACATCAGTTTAATTTAGTTACAAAACTATGGATTTGAAGCTTATTCTTCTATGAATTATTTACTAAAGTGTCGGGAAAAATGACGTTGATAAATTAATATTTTGTTTGAAACATTTCTTCACATTTCTATTTCGACTACAATATTCATGTTAAGGGAACGTTACAACTTATTCTATTATCCATTTCCATTACTTCGCAGACGGGTATTAATTAATCATTCAACGAATCAATTTTAAGTGGTGTAAAAATTTCTTCGATATTGCAAAAACCTACAGCATAATCCGTATCCAATATGGCGCCATCAGCAGAGATGGTATTCCATGGCATCGTTAAGATAAATTGGAGGTACTAAAGGTATGGTTTTTATGCATTTCGTTCGTGAGCGTGGTAGTGAAAACCAATTAGTTCTACTCATTAAATTTGGACCATTATAGCACAAAGAAGACACGCCCCGAAACATGAATGCTGAAAAGAAAAAAAAATTGCGCTTTAATAACATTTCCTTTGGATAACTAATCTTTCTGTGGAAAACGACACCGCTTGAATTCTTAATGTTGACTGCAGTTAAAAAACTAATACAAAGAAATGTATTGTCGTTCTTAGAATTGATATTTCAAAAATATATTCCAACATTTTAACATATCTGGATCTGCTATCTTCACGCAGTTTTAAAATTCATAATAGTAAAAAAAAATATGTTATTTAAGTTATTAAATAAAAGCAGTGTTTCAATCATAATTTTCATTGCCCCCCACCTCTCTCCCCACAATAACACTGTATTGAATTCGAAAACACTATACTTTGACGCTAAAGCTACAACACAACTGCAACCTTTTAAATACCACTGACGTATATAAACATCTTGCTGAGCCAAAACGATAATTGTCCTCGACGTATATATACGTCTTTCCGAAGTACGATCTTTGCTGTGAACTGATATTCATAAAATTATTCCGAAGGCTTTGGAATGCACTAAAACGACCTTGATAGTTTTTGCGAATTATTTACTAATATTTATTCATGTTCTCTCCCCCCCCCATTACATTACATACGGGCGCCTAGGTGAAAAATGGTACCATTGGGGTGCAATTTGCTTAATTCATCCGGCAATAAGGAATTAATTCTTGACCATACAAATTATCAAGATAAATATTAATTTTCGTATATGATATTATATATGATTAGCTCATGGGGTCACTGGTAATTTTTAAAACTGTTTTTAAAACTTAGTATTGTTAAATTAATTATCAAAATCATTGTGCAGTACTGATACATTTGTTGTTGTTATTGCTGTTCTCGTGCCAATGAATAAATGCAGTAGATATCACTAAATTCCGTCGAAAGTATTGATCACTGCCTCTGCTATTCGGGGAGCAACAGGGCTGTACAGGAGTTCCCACAAAGAGTCCCTTAGAAGGACCATTCCCATCTTTACTAACTTTGTTGCGACGGTTGGGCATTACAAGATGTGATTGGGCGGGATTTGAAGGTCTCGGCAGCATTTGCATTGAACATATCATCTTGTCTTGTCTGGACGAATCTCCATGCCCTTAAGGTGTTCAGTTCTCAATCAGGCAATTGTGGATGTTAGAATTCGGGGACAGGCAAATTCCGTAACTAAGGGTTTTTTAAAAGTGTGATTCACAATTCTGTTTGGCTACTGCGTTAGCATCGTCAAGTGTGATGGTGGTGCACTTATGATCGATGTCTCTAGCTTCTTTGGCGAGACTATCAGCACATTCATTACCCTCAATGTTGACATGTGCGGGTATCCATTGCAGGATACAGGATTTTCTTTAAAAGTGTATTATATCAGTTTAAGGTATTCGACTACGTTCGGAACCATGATTTAAAA
Source organism: Trichonephila clavipes (assembly GCA_019973935.1). NCBI lineage: Eukaryota > Metazoa > Arthropoda > Arachnida > Araneae > Nephilidae > Trichonephila > Trichonephila clavipes. The sequence continues at coordinate 1,313,556 of BMAU01019646.1, read as the reverse complement.
ATGCGTATAAATGGATAATGTTCATTATATTTAGTGTCACTTAGATTAGAATACATGTATAAAATTGTTTTAAGAATATTTTTAAAAAAAAACATTTATTTAAATACAATATTTTGGCAAAAAATTAACTTTTGAACTAAGAATAATCTTTTTTCAAAACGTTCTTCTTTTATAAAAAATGCTTCTAAAATAATAATATTTTGCTTATATTAACTAAAGACTTCTCTCTCCAGATAGTTTGAACTAGAATTTTTGAAAAATTCACATTATTTTCAGCGTTACCACCAATTGAAATAATTATCGGCGTTTTTTTCTTAAAATTTCTTTCCTCTGTTGTCGTAAAATATGGATAAACCCAATTCTAAGTTACACATTTAAAAAATTCTACCTGAGCCTCTGTAGAGAGGTATGAGCTATATACAGGCAAAAATATTATTATAATAGAAGCATTTTTCACAAAAGGAGAATATTTTGAAAATTGACCTTTCTATGTTCATTTTTTGTCAAAATATTGTACTTAAATAATATTTTATTGTAATGCTATTCTTAAAACAATTTTATATATTTTTCTAATCTATGTGACACTAAATATTATAAATATTATTCATTTATACTCTTTTGCAAAATCACGGTTCCGAACGTAGTCGGATACCTTAAATGTGTATTTTATTTATTTATTTATTTCATTATGTCAAAATTTATTTTGTTAGTTTGCTTTACCATAAATTAATCATTTTCTCAAAAAATAATTTTCTTTTTCGACTTTTTAATATGCCCGTGGCCATCTCGTAGTGTTATCACGTCTTCCTAGGGAGCTCATCCCCCAGTTTGAGAAAGGATAAATTAAGGTATCTGACTAATTTCAGTGCCCTGATTTTGGAAAAGTTTGAAAATTAATATAGTTTTTTTTTATATTTAATCACTTCAATTAGAATATGAGGGCTGCGGTAGCCCAGTGGTCAAGGTATCGGATCATGGTAGGCATGTGATGAGTTCGAGCCCAGTACCACTAAAGAACCGCCGTGTAGGGTAGCTATTCACGTTAAATCTGTCAAGAGCTCAATTGACTTATCTTGGTGTTATGTTGTAGTTAGGAGAGGGAAGTGCCAGCTGAAGTTTCGTCCTCGTTACATAACTGTGGTTCAAAATTACGAGGTCTGTCGCTAAAAGCCCTCGTGTAGCTGAACAGTGCGACCTTAATATTCACACATTCACTCACGCGATTAGAATATGTGTTACCGCTAATGTATGGAAATCAGTTAATCTGCACATTAACTAGAATTATTCGTTAAAAAACTGAAAGTAGTATCATTTCTCAATTTACCAAGGTAATCTGCACATTACTTATTAGGCACTCGTTAAAAGAAAATAAGATCTTAGGAAAAACAACAGCAACTTTTCTATGTGCCTAAATTAAATATCGTTCATTAATTTTTGATATTTGAAGAATCAAGTAAATACAATCTAACAGTCAACACATTGGTTGATAGTATCAATCATCAATTTTTTGAAAAACTATAATAAAAATAATAAAAAAAGTTTCACAAATTATTGCAATTGAAAAAATTAATTAGCAAACAGCTTGCTCTTCGCCTAATCAATAGCACAAGGTCTTAGATGGTATAAAGTACACCCTAATTTTTTTCCATGGTTACATTTGCTAAATCGGTATTAGTACTTTGTAATATTGGAAAATTTAACATTTAATTTGTTTTTGGTAGATACTTGTCATCATAATTAAATTTATTACATATTTATCCAATCCATTTACTGTCTCAACCACTCTCTTTCTAAATGTTTAAGATACCTTATTCCAGGATGAGGCACCGTTCAATCAAAATCACTAACAGAAGGGAAATCAGAGAAACAATTTCAACGTTAACGAAACGAAAACTGCTAACATGAAGATTACCTAGTCCAAATGCTGAAAACTCTTGATTTTGCTCTTAATAGGAGCAAACTAGCTAATCTGTAGATTACCTAGGTAAACCTCACATCAACGGCTTTCGAGCTTTATCGGTAACATATACAAATAAAATTATTTTAGGAATATTTTCACAAGAAAAATTACTTAAACACAATTTTTCAACAAATATATATATATAAATATATATATTTATAATTTTTGCATAATTTAGAAGAGGATTTGCGTTCATTTTTAATTTTTCAGATGAAGGGAATTTTAATGAAAAGTCCTGTTTATTACTTTCATTGACAATAACTAAAAATACCCTGAATTTATCAAAACTTCTAGTTCAAGCTCTGTCGAAGAGTCTTAGTTATATATATGCAAAATACTATTGTTATGGAAAGATACTTCATGTTAGGAAAGGCTTATACAATATATCATTTTTCTTCCTTTTTTGCCAAAAACTTGCATTTAAATAAATTTTACTATATTAATGTTTAAAAAAATATGTATTTCCTAATTTTAAGTGACAGTGAGTATAAGAAAAATATTCATTTCTACACTTTTTCAAAATCAGGTTTTCAAACGTAGTGAAATGCTTCAAATGAAATGTATTCTTTGATCCTGCGAAATCCTGATTAATGTTTTGTGTAGATTTGAGGTTACAGCCAATCTAACCATATACAGTGGGCCACAAAAGTGTTCATACACTTGCAATTTCGAATAAAATTTAATGTTTTCGACTAATAAAAATTAATATATTGAAATTGTAATTTTTTTATATCTGCAACTTGTTCTTAATTAAATCATATAATTAATTTTTTTAAAAATAGTATAACTATTTTTTTAAAAAATTACGCCACAAATTCTTCGTACACTTAACAAAAATCTCAATTTAGTTTTAAATATTTTATTTCTTTCTTAATTTAATACTTAGTAGGATATCTTTAAGTGTCCACAACAACTTTTAAGCGTCTTGGTATAGATTTAATCAGTTTTTTGTAATTTCTGCATCGATTTTCCTCCATTTTCCTGCGGTTATTGTTTTTATTTCACATTTTGTGTTTATATGTCATTTTTTCCTTTTTATAAAATCAAATTCTCGTCAAATATGTTCTAATGGGCTAAATAAAGGGATTGAGAGGTGTTTTCAGATTTTGAGGACAGTTATAGATATCATCAGCGTACAATGAGAGCAGTGCACTTAGCGTCATTACCCTGTTAAAAAAACAAGTAGTCTCCAATATCAAACTTTCGGGCAGATAATTTAAAATTTCTCTTTAAAATAAGTAAATAGAGCTCATGATTCAAACTACCATGAAAAAATACCAAATTACCAAATACTGAGGCTAGTTTACACTCCCACGCAAGAGCCCCATCACTTCCATGCTGAAACATGGAGGTGGAGGACTTCTTGTTCCACATGAATTCATGGGATTAAACTTCTTATGTTTTCATTTACAAGCTATTATAGGCCCATTGGAACCAAAAATGCTGAATTGTCTGTCATCCCAATAAATTTGCTGTCAATTTTGAAGTTTCTGAAACTTAATTCCAAGAATCTGGTTGGATCAATAAAACATGGAGGTAGAAGTGTTCTTGCGTGGGGGTGTAAATCGGCCACAGAATTAGATAATTTGGTATTTTTTGTTTATATTGTGAATCATGAGCTCTATTTAAATATTTTAAAGATATTTTTTTGTAAATTATCTGCCCAAAATTTGGATATTGGATACGACTTCATTTTTTAATAGGATAATGATGCTATGCACACTGCTCTCAATGTGCGCCACTGGTGTCTCTATAACTGTCCCCAAATTATGAAAATACCTCCTCAATCACTTTATTTATCCCAGTAGAACATATTTGGTGAGATTCTGATGTAAAAAGAGAAAACGTGACAAATAAACACAATATGTGAAGTAAAAACAATAATCAAAGAAGAATGGAGGAAAAGCGATGCAGGAATTATATAAAAGCTGATTAAATCTATACCAAGACGCTTAAAAGTTGTTGTGGACACTAAAATATATCCTACTAAGTACTAAATTGAGAAAGAAATACAATATTTAAAGTTAAGTTGAGATTTTTATTGAGTGTATGAAGACTTTTGTGGCCTAATTTTTAGTAGCTTTTTGAAAACTATATTTTTTTAAAAAAATAGTTATACCACTTTAAAAAATTAATTATGTCATTTCATTAAGAACAAGTTGCAGATATCATAAAAAAACTACAATTACAATATATTTATTTTTATTAGTCGAAAACATTAAATTTTATAAGAAATTGCAAGTGTACGAGCACTTTTGTGGCCCACTGTAGTTATATTTATGATAACGTTATGTAAATTTTTAAAAGGAGAGCCTATGGAATCAATCGAAAAAATTAGAAATGTTGTTAAATAACACAGCAAAACAAAAATGGTTTTAAGGATTAAAGTATAAACCCAAACAAAACCTTTTGAGCTCATAAATACTGAAAAATAATTGGTTAGTTTTTCAGAGCAGATTTATAAACCCTTTAGTTTGAACCCACTTTGAAAATCCAAATAAATACTCAAACAGTTGTTTTATTTATTGCAGAATTTTGCGTTAGAATAATATCTGAATTATAATATATTTGTAAATTATTTTACATAATGCATTTTAATTTGTAAATGTAAACATGTGAATAGTTAAATTTTACAGAATAGAATACTGTGACATAGTCTATTGTCGTGAATTCCCATCTTTCGATAAATGTTATGGTTTTACCAGCTGGTCAAGGACAAGTGCCTCACCCATCGATTGTCCCTGAATTTTTTACAATCATCCAGCTGTGGAATGACCGGTGCACGTGGCCATGTGGCCATTGTTTATTGTCTGCCCTCAGGGAGTAAAGATAGCAGACGGGTCGGCATAATAGACTTAAGAGTTCGGCGCCCCATTGACAATAGGCGAAGCCTATCTTAAAATAACCATGTTGTCTTTTTTCTAGTGTTGTATGAAGGGAATACTAGAAACAGGTGGCGTGATGGGCCAGTGTGTCCAGATGTGGACCAGGAACTATGGCGCCTTGGACCAGACAGCTCGGGTGTGTTTTGGCGTGTTATGCGCCAATAGGAAGAAGGAGGAGGTCAAGAGAGACTTTGGTCCTGCGAATAAAAAGGAGCGAGGGGCGTGTTGTGGACACACCCCTGGTGTTTAAAAAGGGTTGTTTTTGAGGACACAAGAAGAAAAAGACGGAAAAAAACCCGGAGAGAGAAGGAAAAAAGAGAAGAAAACAGACCCCGAGAGAGAGAGCGCGAAGCCCGCCTTGAATGGAGAAAAAGGGCTGAGTCCGGAAATTGGAGTGAAAAGGACAATGAACGCCGGTGGCGTTGAGCATGAGTATATGAACTGATTACACCGGCTTGGCAAAATTACTTCAAAAAGAATTGTTTATCAAATAAACAATATTTTTTTATTTCTATATTAAGCTGTAAAGATTTTTTTTATTTTGATGGATAGCTACTCACGACGTTACAGCTAATATAAATATATGAAATTGGTGGCAGCGGTGTTGATCCGGCATTTAAGTAAACAGATGCCCGAATCCTTTATTTTAATTGAAGAAAAAAATGCCAGCCGTGTGCGATTGTGATGAAGCGAGTTTAATGACCCCTAATTCCTGGATTTCCCAGCTGTGAGAAGTGCTGGATGCAAGTGTCTCCCGTTCCTGCTTGTGAAGAGTGCCCGCGAAGTGCCTGCCTTCCGTTTTTTCCCGGAGAAGGATAAGGAAGAGGTTTACAGTGTTTCCACCTGCAATGTTAAGGTCAGTCTTTTTCTTTGAGTATCGTATCGGGGCAGCAATACATTATTTCTAGTTAATGTAAAATTTTGTTAGGAAAATAATGCTAGATAAAGTTAAAAGTATAGACTGAGAGACTACAGAAATTATTAAGTTTGTTTGCAGTGTATTGATTTGCTATGTTTGTATGTGTGTTTGTTTATTGAGTTAGGTCGTAGTATACAGTAGTATATTTGTTTCGTTAGCACAGTTTTTGCGTAGTGTATTGTCACGTTACTCTGAGTATTTTTATTATTTTGTGAAGTATAATTAAAGTCTAGGTTTAGTGTACGGTTAGTTACGTTTGGTAGTTGTATAAGTTTGTGGAGTACAACGGAGTATAGTGTAGTGTTGATTTATGTTGGATATTTGATTTGTTTTAGAGACAATTGAGATTGGATTTAGTGTTGTATTTATTAAAGCACGATGGCGTTTCTTTTAAAGCAAACAAAAAGAGGTATTGTTAGAGGTTGCGATAGATTTGGGAGTCGAAGTCAATAGTACTCTAACCAAATCAGAAATTAAGAATAGAATTTGTCAGAGTGAAGACTATAACGAAGAATCGGTTAAAAGTTTGTTGGAGGGTATCTTGGCGGAAAAACGGGAAGCTAGGGAATTGAAGGAAAGGCAGGAGACTAGAGAATATGAGTTGGAGCGGTTAAGATTGTCTAACGCCACTGAGACGGTTAGTGTATCGTCTGCCGATTTAGAAGGGCAAGGGGTAAATAGACGTGTTAATTTAAAAGACTTGGTGCCTAAATTTGATGCAAAAAATGCAGACATTAATTTATTTTTTGAAATATTTGAAAGGCAGGCGATAAAAGAAAAAGTGGCTGAGGATAGATGGGTCTCCCAACTCATTCCTTTACTTCCCATAGAAATTGCGGAGATAATAGCGAAAGAACCTTTAGAGAAAAGCGACGATTACCCCCACATAAAAAATCTACTCTTGGCCCGGTTCCAACTCGCACCGATAGCCCTTAGAGATAGATTTGAGTCGCATCAACGCAGACCTGGGTCCATGTGGGCAGATTTAGTATTCGAACTAAGGTCCTACCTGGACAACTGGCTAGCGGGGATGAAAGTGGGTGATTTCGCCGCATTAAAAGAGCTACTAGTGACAGAACAAATAAAAAAAGAGCACCAAGTGAATTAGTAGACCATTTTCTAGATTCGTGGGATGGTTTCAAGGAGGCTAAAAGTTTAGCTGAGAAATTGGACCATTTTGAGGCGATTAGAAGAGTGCATAAAAAAACAGGTCCGACGAAAACCTGGGAGCGTAGAACCTTTGATAAACAGCCTCTCGAAAGTAAAAATAAATCTGCGCATTTTAGTGGTAAGGGTAAAAATATCGGGCCCTTGAACAGGGATCCTTATAAGCATGAGGTAAGTCAGGGGAGTTCTCAAATTAGGAGGGAGTGCCCCAGGGCGGGGATAATCAATTTGAGAAAAGGAAGCCCATAATATGCTACTACTGCAATGAGACAGGGCACATAAAGCCAGTGTGCCCTAGATTAAGGAAAAATAATTTCGAAACGGTAGCTAATTTAACTTTAAATACCGGGAATTACGACCCATTTAAAAAATTCAAAATGAACATGGAAATAAATGGCATTGATCGCGTATGTCTAAGAGATTCGGGGTCATCCATAGACGTCTGTTCGCGGAGCTGGATTAATGAAAATGACCTCCTAGGTGAATACGTTTGGTTGAAAAGCCCGTTAGATGAGATTTGCCACTGTTTGCCTCTGGCTAAAATTAAAATCAAAACGAAGAAAGGAGAGTTTTATACCAAGGCTGCAATAAAACAGGATAGTAGTGACAATGATCTATATTTATTGGGAAACCGAGCAGCTGAACTGCTGGAGTCAGACGAACAGGGGGTGCACTTGGTTAACGCAGTGGTGACTAGAAGTAAACAAAAAGATTTTCCCCGAGAAAGAAAAAGAGGCGAACGAAGCGGAGTTTGAACTTACGGATTTTTCCCCCGTCCAAGGGAGGGGAAGACGATAGCTTTATCATTCCTGCTTTTGAAGGAGAAGGGGGAAAGAGTTTGGCGAAAGTGAATGGTGTTGAATTTGAAGAGGAACAAAGAAAATGCCCCGATCTGAAATCATTTTGGGATAAGGCCCTAACAGGAATAGACAAAGAATTTAGGGTCATCAGGGGAAATTAGTTAGAGTCGCGAAAACTAAGCGAGGGGAGGAGGTCAGACAGCTATGCGTACCCATAAAGTTTAGACTTGACATTAACAAACTTAGCCATGACGAAATAGGGAGGCATCTGGGGTGACGAAAACCAAAGATAGAATTCTAAGGCATTTTTTGGCCGAACGTGTACAGAGACGTGGAGGAGTTCGTCAAAATTTGCGATTCGTGTCAACGAGTAGGAAACCGAGAGATAAGGCGAAAGCACCCCTGAAATTAGTGCCGATTATTTCAGAGGTATTCTCTAAAATCAATATAGATGCTGTGGGACCTCTCCCTGTCTCAACAAAGCAAAACAGATATCTGATTACGTCAATTTGTGTAGCCTAAGTACCCGGAAGCTATACCGGTGGAGAGTATTACTTCCCCGAACGTAATAGACGCCCTCGAGTATCTTTTCTAGGATAGGATTCCCACGCGAAATACAATCCGACCTGGGGACTTCTTTCACTAGTGAATTGACCACCACCTTTTTCAATAAGTTCGGCATCAAAGTGACGAGGTCATCAGTCAGCCACCCCCAAAGCAATGCAGTGGAGCGAGTGCATAGAACCATCAAGAGCGTAATTAAGGCTTTGTGCGTGGAATCGGGAGAAGATTGGGAGGGGGTTCTTCCTTTGGCATTATTCTCTCTCAGAACGGTTGCGCACGTCAGTACAGGTTTCAGTCCCACCGAGTTGGTCATGGGAAAGAATTTGAGAACACCCCAAACGTTAGTTTACGAGGAATGGATGGAGGAGGGAAACACGAGTCAATCGGTAGTGGAATATATATTGCAGTTAAATAATAGACTCCAACGTTGCCAAGATATTGCGATCACTAGGATGAAAGAATGCCAACTTAAAAGGAAAACGTGGTACGATCGCGATGCCGTGGAACGGAAATTTGTAGAAGGGGATCTGGTAATGGTGTTAGTTACCTCTAAACAAAATAAACTTGAGGTGAATTGGATAGGGCCGGGAAAGGTACTTAGTAGAATTTCGGATACAAATTATGTGATAGATCTACCAGGAAGAAGGGACCGTAGTACTATCTATCACGTAAACTTACTAAAACCGTATCATCGGAGACCCGAGCTGGTAAGCCTGGTTGTAGAAGAGGTCTCGGATGACATAGAGGGAGATGCGGAAATTCCTTATCCAGATAAACAATGCACGAAGTTTGACTATCACGAAATATTGCGGGAAAGTCAACTGCAACTTAAACTATCCCCCTCTCAGATCGACGAATTAAAACAAGTCATTACTAAAAATAAGGACGTGTTTTCCCCAGACTCTGGGACGACTCACTTGATGCGAATGGATATTGAATTGATCTCGGACAAGCCCATTAAAACAAAACCTTATCGGATGTCTCCGAGACAAATTAACATATTGCGAGAAGAAATTAAACGTTTGTTGGAACTGGGTGTAATAGAGATAGGACAGTCCGATTACACTTCGCCCCTTATTTTTTTAGTAGAAAGCCCAAATAAAGACCCTCGTCCTTGTGTTGATTATCGTCGATTGAACTAGATAACTCGAGCTGAATTTTTCCCTTTGCCAAATATGGAAGAGATAGTAGAAAAAGTGAGCGCGGCTCCCTATGTAACGGTGATGGATTTGTCGAAAGGTTACTTTCAGATTCCGCTCACGCCGAGAGCTCAGAGATACGCAGCTTTCGTTACTCCATTTGGCACCTATATCCCCAAGAAAATGATGTTCGGGTTAGTATGTGCGCCCTATTATTTTTGCAAATTGATGGCCCAAGTTTTAGAGGGGTTGGAGCAGTTTGCATTGCCGTACATAGACGATATAGCCATTTTTTCCCAAGGGTGGAAAGATCACGTAAAGCATATCGACATAGTTTTAGGAAGATTGAGAAAGGCGGGGCTTAAAGTGAAACCCTCTAAATGTAAGTTTGCTCAAGAGGAAGTCTTATTTCTAGGGCATCGAATTGGTTCAGGGAGTAGGTCTCCGAGTGATCTGAAGATAAAAGCTATAGCATATTTCCCGCGGCCCACCACTAAAACACACGTACGGTCCTTTCTCGGTCTAGTGGGGTACTACTCTCATTATATCCCAAATTACAGCACAATAGCTTCACCCTTGACCGACGCACTGAAAGGGAAAATTAAGAAAGAGAAGATCACTTGGGATGAGAAATGTGGGAAAGCGTTCGAGGAGCTAAAAGCCAAGCTCGTCACCCAACCCATATTGTTTGCCCCAGATTTTGCCACGGATTTCATCCTGCAAACGGACGCGAGTGAGGTGGGTGCTGGGGTTGTTTTATCGCAATGAATAGAAGAGGAAGAACACCCCATCGTTTTCCTAAATAAAAAATTTTCTAAGGCGGAGCGAAACTACAGCACGGTGGAAAGTGAATTAGCTGCGATAATTTTTGGTCTAAAGCGATTAAAGCATTATTTAGACGGGCAAAAATTTATTATAGAAACCGACCACAACCCCTTAAGGTACCTAAACAAGATGGGGAGTACTAATCCTAGGTTGCAAAGATGGGAGTTGAGTTTACAGCTGTTTAATTTTGAAATCAAACACAAACCTGGGAGGCTCCATGGAAACGCGAACGGCCTAAGTAGATTGGAATAAGTAGTTTGTAGATTTTTCTATTAATTATTATGTATATTTAAATTACTGTTTTATTTATATGTGTGTATGTGTATCTGTGTACATTGTGGAAGAAAATAGATGTTAGTGAAAATCTCTGATGTCTCTTAGTCAACCGTAGGCCAACAGATGTTTACTTCAGTAGTCAGGCGCGATTAAGTGTAGATGGTTATTAAGAGATTGGCATTTGACGCATTTTGTTTGAAAAATTATAATTTAAAGGTGAAATGTAACTTGGAGAAAAAGAATCCCAGATTCGGATTTTAAGATCTAATTGTGTGAAGTGTACATATTTTTTTTTGAAATTTGATTCATGTATTATGTTATTTTTGATTGTGTTTAATACCGGGATTGCTGCCCTGATCAATCTCATTGATGGGACGATCTTTATGTGTGTGATTTCTAAGAACTGAATCCAACTAGGACCAGAGCAGTCCCGTGAAATGGACTTTTTTTAGGGGGAAGGAGTTGTGACATAGTCTATTGTCGTGAATTCCCATCTTTCGATAAATGTTATGGTTTTACCAGCTGGTCAAGGACAAGTGCCTCACCCATCGATTGTCCCTGAATTTTTTACAATCAACTAGCTGTGGAATGACCGTTGCACGTGGCCATGGGGCCATTGTTTATTGTCTGCACTCAGGGAGTGGAGATTGCAGACGGGTCGGCATAATAGACTTAAGAGTTCGGCGCCCCATGGACAATAGGCGAAGCCTATCTTAAAAAATAACCATATTGTCTTTTTCTAGTGTTGTTTGAAGGGGATGCTAGAAACAGGTGGCGTGATGGGCCAGTGTGTTCAGATGTGGATCAGGAACTATGGCGCCTTGGACCAGACAGCTCGGGTGTGTTTTGGCGTGTTATGCGCCAATAGGAAGAAGGAGGAGGTCAAGAGAGACTTTGGTCCTGCGAATAAAAAGGAGCGAGGGGCGTGTTGTGGACACACCCCTGGTGTTTAAAAAGGGTTGTTTTTGAGGACACAAGAAGAAAAAGACGGAAAAAAAACCCGGAGAGAGAAGGAAAAAAGAGAAGAAAACAGACCCCGAGAGAGAGAGAAAGAGACCCCGAGAGAGAGAGCGCGAAGCCCGCCTTGAATGGAGAAAAATGGCTGAGTCCGGAAATTGGAGTGAAAAGGAATGAACGCCGGTGGAGTTGAGCATGAGTATATGAACTGATTACACCGGCTTGGCAAAATTACTTCAAAAAGAATTGTTTATCAAATAAACAATATTTTTTTATTTCTATATTAAGCTTTAAAGATTTTTTTTATTTTGATGGATAGCTACTCACGACGTTACAATACGATTAAGCAAAGGTAAGTTGTATTAAGATATACATGGCAAAAAAAGTAATTGCACAGTTTTTTTGAAAAAATATAATATCCTTAATAACTTTTGTAATACTTACTGTAATTTGATTTATATTAATATAACTCTTAATAATTCAATGAGAATTAAATGATGATGTTAACTGCTTTCTAAATTTAATTAACACTAATAAATTATGTTTTTCCCCACGGCATGCGATTTCATTATGTAGAATAGATTATAAATAATTTGTTTTCCTTTAAAGCTGATTATTAGTTCCAGAGATCTTTAGAAAATAAAGTTATGAAATTGTTTGCTAGATTGTAAAATGTAAAATATAAAACGAATTTCATTTAATTTAAATTTTAAACCGTTTTTTCTTCTAATTAGTTTTTATTTTCATGGATTTCAGGTAATACTTTTAATTCCAAAATAAAACAATTATATGAATATTTTTAGCTCTTTTCAAATATTGAAAGTTTAATTTATCGGCACTTAGCCTTTCTTAATTGATATGCAGTTACTTCAAGTCACCTGATTTTGTATGCATCGTAATTTCCATTTCGAATATTGGAAATTCACTAACATATGGAATTCACGAATATGAATTTTCAAATTATTTCGCTGACTAGTGTTCATTATTTAGTATTAATTTGTATTTATGAGTTATGCGAAGTGAGATATCCATAATGAAACAGAATTTGGGTATAGCATGATTTCTTTTTTTGCCATTTTATTTAATAATTCATATAGTTAAGCAATAATATTTTTAAAAAATTTTTAGGATATATATTTTATATCAATTAGAATAAAAATCCCATAAAAATTGAATATAAAATTCTATATTGTCTGCTCTAAGGAGATTCATTTAACTTAAGGCGATTCCTTATTAAAGAAAAATAAATCAACAATTTTCTAAAAAAGGAGATTTGAAATTTGGACTAATTTTATACTAAAACAATTCTGAAATAAGTGATTAAAAATATATGAAACTCCTAAATTTAAATAAATATCTCGAATATTTCAAGATATAAAATGTCTCATCAACATTTACGCTAAAATTGTTTATGCTAGTCAATAGAAAATTGCATTGTAGTTTTGAAAGTATTTTAATGCATGAGATGTAGAGCTATTATGACGAAAATGATTTATTAAGTACACTCGAAAAAAGAATAAATTTTGACATGCAAAGGCCTTAGATATTTTGTATTTCATGTATCTTCTAAACTATCCAAATTCAAATGTTAGGACAATTATTTGTAATAGTTAAGCATGGAAGGAAAATCCGATAACCAAATAAGCTCCCCTTAGAGGGTCATATAAAAATAAACAATTAGTAATTATGGATCAGAATGTTACATGGTTTATTCTTTTACAGAAAAACATGAATAATATATTTTGGCTTTGAGTTTACAGAATTTATATAAATGTAAACTATGGCATATAGTAAATAAAAATAAAATAGAATAAAATAATTATTTAAAAACTATTTAGGGAAACAAATTTTGGAAAGTATAACTGAATGCGATGAAATAACCTTTTTCAACGAAATAATACATTATTGGATGACTCTTCAGTCGTGTTAACAAACCATGCTGTGAGTAGATTCAAATTAAATTTTAAAAATAATTTATTTACACCACTCTCTTCATCATTTATAAAGAAATAGTTCCAAATTAAGAAAGTTGTCTTAGAAGTTTATTATGGATGCTAATTAAGTTAATTAATTAATATATTTTAAATTTCTCTTTCTCTTTGAATTAACTATGACAGATGTTTTTGACAATTTTGCAATTTGTGCTCAAAGTAAATTCAAAAAGTATCTTGCACCATCATAAAAAAGAACTTTAATTTATTCATTATAGTTTTTCATATAGATTTTTTTTAAAGAAAAGTGTCCTTAAGCAAATATTATGCAGGTATGACGGAGATTTACTCGGGCAATTTAAATTTTCTGCGTATTCCAACAACAATAACAATACATGTTAAACCACATTTTTTATTTGTATAAAAAAGCTGGGTTTTTTAATATCTGAATCGAATATAATATTCGTTTGTATTTTTGTATTAATCTGTATTTCATATTTTTACTATAAATTAATAGATTTATTAAGTAAATAGTTTGATGAAACTTCATAAAACTCTTAATTCTACCTAGTAATTGGAGGTGAAGTTGGGAATTTTTCATTAAAGGCAGAAATTTAGGTTCTTAAAAATATTAGATAAAGAGCAGCAATTGGTAAGGCAATGTGTAGTATCTTGATGGAGAAGAAACGAAAATGGAAATATAATCCAAAATGCCGATATTATCTCTGTCCCAAATGCAATGTAAGATTTAGTATTTCACCATGTTTCAAATTGGGTGTACATATATATATATATGCATACACACACATACAATCCTCAGTCAATTGAAGAAAAATGCATGAACGGGAAATTTCTTTGTATGAGAGGAATTCTTGAAAGGTATATGAAACATTTTCCATAGCATGCAAAGTGTACTTACAAAAAACAGGCATTAAGGTTTTTTTGTGCTCTACATTTATAAAATAAGATATAGTATGAAAACTTTCAAATTGAGAATTTATCAGCATGTTCTCCAGATCTCTTACCCATTGTAAATGTGTGGGAAATGAATGCTGTGAAAGACTGAGCTGATGCCGCTTGCCAGCGTATATGTTTGAAGAAATGTTCATAGGCTTGAAGAAGCATGGAATGATTTGCTTATATCTGTCATTCAAACCCAATTCGACTCAATGCTTTATCGGCTTAAGGTTGTTTTAGCTACCAAAAGTAGGAGTTGTTTGTATTAATTTTGAACCACCTTTACCCTCAATTTCCTAATAAATTAAAGCACGTTTTCTATACTATGCTGTATAGGTAGATTTTTTAATGTTCTATTATTTGCTTCCTTTTTTGTGTTGCAACTGTAATTGTTAACTATGCATTTAGAAACAAAACATTTTCATTGACAAAATTCATCCTCTTAGACATATCCAAATAAAGACGCATTTGTTCATATGAATGTTCATTATATTGTAAATACCCAGCAGTGACTTCAAATCATCACATACTCTGTCATTGCTGTTTAAATGGTTGATCCCGTGCCAAAATAAGAATTTTATCCCATTTTATACTTTTGTTTAAAAAAACAATGAAAATTATGAAATAAAGGGGGGTATGAAATTATAATTAATCACCTAAAATGATTTTCAGTCTTTTTCGACATTATTTGTTGTATTGACAAGCATGCTAAAGTAGAGACAATTTTCGTTTTTAACACTGAATTTTCACATAAATTTAATTTAGTTATTTTTTTTTTATTTTAACCCCTTAAGCTGTCAATTTTTTTGCCAAAAATGTTTCAAACAAAGATACATTTTTTTATTGCATGTAAATAAACATAATACTTAACAAAATGCAAAATTGGAAGAATTTATTTTAATCTTCAAGTTTTCACACAAGTTCTTATCTACTAATTGTAGAACCCAAAAAAACCCCTAGTTTACTTCTTATAAGTACACACACAGCATGTTATGGAAAATATTTTTTTTCTTTTTCCTAAACAAAATTTCTCACATACTACAGAAAAAAGTCTCATACCCGAGTTGAGGATTTTGCATTTATATACATATACATACATACATATATATATATATAATATATATATATACATGTGTGTGTATATATATACATTTATGTGTGTATAATATATATATATATATGTGTGTGTGTGTGTGTGTGTGTGTGTAAGTATATATATATATATTGAGTATAAGTACAATATTTTAAAAGACCATATAAATTTTAGTTACCATTCTCAATATGAAACTACTTTTAAAGATATAAAACAGAAAATTTATGAATTACAAAAGATTTTCATGATAGTTTACATTGATAAAGTACCTGGTAACTATATGCTGTGATTTTTAAGTATTTATATTATAATATTCTTAATGATCACTTTCTAAATAATGGAACTTTTATAAAATTAGATTTGTCACATAATGAAATCTGTAATCGTATTATTGCTATTTATAAAAAATTAGGTTTTTGTATTCCTAAAATTAAATATCCATATATATTTTTAACTCAAAAATTCCATAAAAGTTCTGTTAAATTTAGGACTGTGACAAATGGTTTTAAAACTTATATTACTACTGCAGGCAAATTACTTCATAATATTATACAAAACTTTATTAATCAGCAATGTAATAAAG